>JAALXK010000084.1:0-18492 GCA_012977745.1 Fusarium anguioides | reverse complement strand
GCCCTTCAGCTCTCGCTCACACTTGCCCGTCTCAACATCCCAGATCCGTATCGTTTTGTCACCAGAGCCCGATGCCACCTTTTTCGAGTCAGGCGAGAACATCACCGACTCGACATAACTACTGTGACCCTCTAGAGTCAATAAGCATGCATCCCAGTTTTCTTCAACCTTTGGCAAATTGCTTATCCATTTTGGAATAGTATTCTCAAATGTCCTTCGTATGACACTCTTCCTTGGCGCAAAAGCCAGACAACAATAAATCTGCAGCGGCGCTTCAGCAACCACGGAAAAGTAGGCCTGAACAAATCGCTCCGCATCAGCCACAAATGCCGAAAGGCTCGAGTCCTCTCGCGTCTAACACATGTCAGCACGGCCAAAGCTCTAAGACATAAATACAAACCTCTACCCATCTCGCCAGTGACCTAAGGGCGACGAGACATTCCTTGACTCGTCCGAGCAAACTCATCGCTTCCAGCCAGTGCAGAAAGTGTGTTGTCAGGAATTCGTAGACGTCATTGTCATCGTTTGGCTTGGAGTCACCCTTGGTCTGGTGATACGCCCAGTGCATACAGGCATATTGGAGTTGCGAAGGTATCCTCTTCTCCAATTGCCCATGGTCTACTCCAGATCGATGCATGCCTGGCAAAGCTAGGTCGCATATGTTCTCACATAAACCACCGCGCATAACACGCAGACAGTGCTTCGCCAGGGTTTGATGGGTATATTTTTCGTCTACCTGAAAGTCGCTCTCCTCGGTAAGGAGGTAATCTCGAAAGGACAGATGCAGTAGCCGCACAGCCGCTTTCTGCGTCGGTGGTATGCTAAGAACCGAATGAAGTGTGTCGAGTCTGCTGTTCACCACCTCGGGATCAACCTCGAGCAGCTGTGACAAAGCCGAAGCTGAAAGAGGATTGGCAAGCATCACTATACTGCCAACTATCATCTTGAAGTCTTGGATGATCTGCTCTTTATCATCTTTTGAAACATCAGTGATTAATGAGCGAAGAACCGGCCCGTAAGTTAGGTCCAATTGTGATACGTGGCTTTTACTCTTGTAGTCCAGGAACTTACGCAATTGTATCGAGGGATTACCGCATCTCCAATCCCCGACAAGACGACAAATAGTCGCTGCAAAGATAAAGAGCGGAACAGCAATCTGAGCGAGTCTCTGTACTATTGCAAGGCCTGGCCAATCCAGCGGCAGTTTTCGTTCATCGCCCACAATCGAGTTGAAATCGTGTCGGATCTTCTTGAACTCAGCATTCAAAAAGACAATTATATCGTGTTCCACAATCTGCACTGGAATTTCGTGTAGAACCAAGTCTTGGTAGCAACCTTGCACTTCACTAAATCCCAGTCGAATCGGAAGCTCTGGCCTGCTTGTCAAGAACACCCGGAATTGAAGCCGGACAATTTTGGCTTGCGACAAGACGCTGATTAGTGACCTAATGTCAGCTTCTTGGTCGCACTCGTCTAGCGCGTCGATCACCACCACGACTGACGACGGAATAGCCGACGTTGCCGTTTCCGTTTCCGTTGCCGCTGCTTTAGATAGTGGTTCCTGGATGAGCTTTTCGAATTGCTCTTTCGTAGACTTCCCCACAATGGCTGGGTCAGCATTAAGTGTCTTCTTGATGAAGACTGCAACGCCCGGTACGCTCAACGCCAGTTGGTAAGCTAGAGTCGACATCAACATGTTCAGGTTCCCTCTGTCAACCTCTCCTCTCTTGAAGAAGAAGCTGGCCCCAAGGTCACCTCGCCTCGATCGTGAATGTGCAACGGTCCGCGAGATAGTTGACTTTCCAGTTCCCGCCATACCTTTCAGCCAATATACCGTCTTAGATCTAGGTTCATCAATCCAACGGTCGATATCTTCAAGAAGTTCCTGACGCGTATCAGGCAAGCATGTCGGGTTATGTTCTTCTGCCTGGGAGTCAAAAGAGGCACCGTGCGCGAGTGGTAATTGATTGAGGGTCGTTCGATCATCGACGTTCTGAAGGGTTATCCTAGATCGGATCTATGTCAGCTCATTTAAAAATTTCATAGATTCTATTACCTACATCTGATCAGTATTCAACGCAAAGGATATATTCCCTCTGCAGCGCTCAAGACTTTCAATGGTACCTTCAACATCTTTGCTTTCAAATGGCCATTTGAGAGCGCGTAAACCGAAACGACTCATCCTTTTTCGACCAGTCGAGGGCTGGAGCTGCTGCTCGAGGCTTTCCAGCCTTGAGCGACCATCCTCTATCGCAGACTTCAATTGCTGTGATGTACTCAGCTCCTTGCCACGAGGGCCTTCGATGAGGGTCTGGAGTTTCTTCGTGGTGACTTGAAACGTAGCAACTTCTTCGCGTAGCCTTTCGATATCATCCTTGGCGTTCTTTACCTCTCGGGAATATTGCAAACATAAGGAAAACACTTTGGCCGACAGATCGACCACAGCGATGACGCTCGATGCAACACCTAGCGCTTCTGCCATTAGAACTAATCACTACGTTCACCTTTAGGTTGGTTGACAACAGCAACGGCGGCCTGCTTATCGTGCGGGGTCAACAAGGCTCAGTCCTCCTCCCAACATGCATAGTACACGTGACTCAAGCCAATCAGCAACGGCATTGAAACCATCGTAAGGATCTGCATCGGCCAGATGAGCACTCTGGGTCTTTGTTGCGAGCAAGGGGCATCTCGTTGCAACCGCCATGTAAAGTTCGAATGAGGTGGTTAAGGCTAAAACTATCGGACGTTCTAGCGTGACGCGTTCGTGGAGAAATTGTACATTAAACATTCCTTCCCAGTTTGTTTGCCTAATCGAGGATGGCGGTCTTCCGTATCGATGGATCTTATCGGTTTCTTATCGATAACCGTTTCATATTGTGACGCAAGGTCATTAAAGAGAAGCGGGGCTGCTCTGTTTTTAGGTTATCTGCCTACACCGGCTACACTAGCCATGGTATGGTCCATGCTTATAAACTGTTTGCAGAAAGCCAGGGCGGCCTCTGATTTCGGCCGGGACTGTATACTCTATGCCGGGCGTCCAGAATGTGCTTATTTCTTATTTTAAACATACTCAGCTATATTGTGCATACAGTAGTGGTCAAAATCGGTTGTCCACCTGCACACTCTCTTCGATTTCTAGCGCACGCACCACAGTTGGGCGTGTATGTAGTAGCGAATGGTAAACACTGGCCTGGATGTATGTAGGACCTACACACATACGACAATAGCCTAGAAGTCATTTTGTGCACGTGGTTCTCATTCTGAGCGCACGGGAAAAAGGCGATATATATTTTTTCACATTAACGATTGTTTCCAGAAAGCTACTTGAACTATGTAATCAACATAGTCTATGTCGAAATAAATCTCGGACTTTTTGTAATTTCAGGGTTACGCAACTTTATTAAAATTCATTCATAATTATCCCAGTACTACAGTATTAACTACTACTATAAAAGAAAGCTATAATTATCTAATAGTTACAAATACAGATCCCAACAACATGTGCGGGAAACGCTTGTTGACCATTATACTACGTGGTCTAGTGGACGCAAATATAGACGCTGGCATAGAAACAGAGATTAATCAAGGCCCCTGCCTTCAGGGGACCGCATATTCACAATTCCTGACAGTTCCCACCGCGGTTTCGGTCTCGTCACATGGTGGGGGTTGTGGTTTCTTCGTGCTATAAAATTTCCAGAGCAAATAAGATTCACAATATGGTTGCAGACGGTCACGTGAGCGGCTGAAGCAAGTAATGTTGGTCTTCCTGTTTTCTGTGCTCCACGTTTTCACAACCTAGATCACAGAAGTTACAGCAGCTTTGTCACGAAGGCGGTGCGTTGACCGATCCTAACAGACCTTACATTAAGATGTTGCCGCGCTTGGAACATGAAAAGCGTGACGTCAGCCATAGTCAGTTTCACTACCGCAACTTCATCCACCAGGGAAACCTTCAAGGGAATGTTTACTACACCGCGCCCCACTCACCGGCCCGCGCCGAAGTCGTTCGCGTCATTCCCTACCCCCGCAACGAAAATCTGGTCTATCGTCGGGATCTTATCGACAAGCTAGATAAACTTTTACCAGCAACGCCGGGGTCGCACAGTGCCGCCCTCTGGGGTTTGGGAGGGTCAGGGTAGGTCTCCACTGTCTTAATACCGTAATGTTGCGAGAGAGAACTGATGGACGAGCGAACCAAAGCAAGACACAGATTGCGCTAGACTACGCATATCGACGATGCGACGCCGACGACGAATGTTGCATCTTCTGGGTACATGCCGAAAGCGAAGCGAGTTTTATATCCGACTATAAGACGATCGGACGGAAGCTCGGGGTCAACGAGCAGCTCGACGGGCTGGATCTGCTTGATGCAGTGCGTGGTGAAATCGAAACTCGATCGAGATGGGTGATGGTCCTCGATAACGCCGATGATCTGAGGCTGTTTGGAGTCGGTCAACGGGGGACAAGAGAAAAGACGGGTGAGAACCAGGACTTACATAAATATGTCCCTTGGACATCGCAAGGGACAGTGCTGTGGACGAGTCGAGATGCGCATATTGCGGGCACGGTCGTCGGAGCGCGTCGCAGTGTCGAGGTGCAATTTATGGCCATGGACGAGGCGACAACGCTCTTGAGAAGGGTCAGAGGCGAGCCTTTAGCTACAGATGAGGTAACGGACAAGATGGGAGGAGTAGATGCTCTGCTGGAAGAATTGCAACGCCTCCCACTGGCGATCTTGCAAGCCGGTGCCTATATGCGGCGTATGTCGATGACGGCTGAGCAATACCTAGGCCTGCTGAGGCAAGCCAAGACTCGGTGGGAAGTGCTCAAGGCGAGCGATGCGGACCGCCATCGACGTCCAGAGGTATCGAACAGTATACTTGAGACATGGAGGATCTCGATGGAGCGGATCAGGATGGAGAGCGAGATATCATACCGGATGCTGCACGTAGTTGCATTTGTGGACAGTCAAGACATACCGCAAGAGTTGATAGCAGCAGTCGCTGGTTGGTATGGTATTGGTGATAAAGGCTCAACTAAGCAAGCTACAGAGCTTCAGTTTCTGGAGGCTGTGATTCGGCTGAGAGAGTTTTCTTTTCTTAGCCTGCGTCAGAGAGACGATGGCAGGCGAGGCTATGAGATGCACAAGCTCATCCAGGACAACATACGATATGGGCTGAGGACAAGCGGCCCGATAGAGATGACTATGGACCAAGCACCAGGGGAAGAGAACGAACTGGTTGAAGCAAAGAACGGTGAAACGTACTATTCTGGAATAGCCCTGCAGGTAGTAGATAGCCTTTTCCCGCTATCGAATCCTACGTCCTGGGCTCAATGCGAGCAGTACGTGACGCATGCTATACGAGTTGGAGAGTGGGCGGAGGTGAGTGGGACAGAGATCAAGACAGCGACTCTTCTTGAGAAAGTGTCGGCCTTTCTGTATGATCGAGGGCGATGGAGAGAGAAAGAACCCGTGGATAGGAGGACCTGGGATTTGCGGCGGAATGTACTTGGAGGGAAGCATCCTGATACACTCAAGAGCATGGCGTCACTCGCGGCGACATACCACGCACAGGGCCGATATGAAGAGGCTGAAAAACTGAAAGATGAAGCACTGGATCTCCAGCAACAGATCCTTGGAGAGAAGCATCCAGATACACTCAAGAGCATGGCGTCACTCGCGGCGACATACCACGCACAGGGCCGATATGAAGAGGCTGAAAGTATTGACCAAGATGTCCTGAATCTCCGGCGAGGGGTGCTTGGCGAGAGACATCCAGATACAATCAGTAGCATGGCATCCCTTGCGGCGACGTACTATGCGCAGGGTCGATATGATGAAGCTGAAAGCACTAACCAAGAAGCACTGGATTGCCAGCGAGAGATACTTGGGGAGAAGCATCCAGATACGATCTGGAGTATGGCGGATCTTGCGGCGATACACCACAAGCAAGGCCGGTATAACGAGGCAGAAAGGCTAAAAGATAAAGCACTGAATCTCCGACGAGAGGTACTTGGCGAGAGACATCCAGATACAATCAGTAGCATGGCATCCCTTGCGGCGACATACCATGCGCAAGGCCGATATAATGAAGCTCAAAGTATTTACAAAGAAGTCCTGAATCTACGGCGAGAAGTGCTTGGGGCAAAGCACTTAGACACGATTAGAATCATGGCTAACCTGGCCTCGACATATAGCAACCAAGGGCGATGGAAGGAGGCAGAAGAACTTGAGGTACGAGTAATAGAAGTAAGGAAGAGGGTACTAGGAGAGGAGCATCCTTCTATGCTGGCTAGCATGGCCAACCTAGCATCGACATATAGCAGCCAAAGAAGATGGAAGGAGGCAGAAGAACTCCAAGTAGGAGTGGTAGAGAAGATGAAGAGAGTGTTAGGAGAAGAACACCCTGATACATTGACAAGCATGGCCAATCTGGCATCGACATACAGCAGCCAAAACCGATGGAAGGAGGCAGAAAAACTCCAAGTAGGAGTGGTAGAGACGATAAAGAGAGTGTTGGGAGAAGAACACCCTGATACGTTAACAAGCATGGCCAATCTGGCATCGACATACAGCAGCCAAAAACGATGGAGGGAGGCAGAAGAACTCCAAGTAGTAGTGGCAGAGAAGATGAAGAGAGTGTTAGGAGAAGAACACCCTAGTACACTAACAAGTATGGCCGACCTGGCGCTCTCATGGAAGGGTCTGCATCTAGAGGCGGAGGCTATATCCATGCTAGACGATTGCTTCAGTCTAAGGCAGCGAATTCTTGGTCCAGCTCACCCTGACACGGTATACACTCGTTTGGCTTTGGATAAGTGGAACAATGCGAGATATGAGCTCCAGGTCTCTAAAACAACCGCTTCTGACATATCCGCTTCGGAAACGTCGAATTCTCTCTGGTCCATTCATGAAGCCTCGACGGATCACTCGTCACTGACATACGAAGCTGTTGTGAGCCAGGGTCGAGTGACAGAGGGTCGGCCCACCATGACCTTCTTCAACTATAAGAAGCTTGAAAATGAACAAACATTTGGCGAGATGTATGATGATGTCGAATCAATTGATTCGATTGCCGATGACATCAACTCTTTGGCCGCGCCAAATTTGGAGTCAGCAGACTTTCGGCATGCTGCAGTAACCTACATTGTGAGTATGTTCATGGGGGATCCTGAGCTACTGAGTCTCTACAAACAAGTAAATCAGAGCATGGGGGAGGCTAAGTTCGTGAGGAATCACCGGCGTTTGCTGAAGAAGTATTTCTTGGAACTACGTGCGGAGAGGCAGACTGCTTCTCAACGACCAGCTGTTGAGTTCCTGCGATTTCGGTCCAACAGGACCCAGATCTCGCAGGGCATTTACAACCTCATTATGCCCTCAAACAATCCCATCCAGGAGCGACTTAACAGAATTAGAGAACAGGAAAAAGACAGTCTTGTCATGCTTGATCGATTTTTGGGCGAAATAAACGCTTTGGAGCGGCCAACACCCTCCGAGACTATTACAGAGACCAGCACACAGCTTGACTTAGACGACACAGATCCCGCTAGCGAAGATAGCGACGACGATGATGACAGCATCAGTGATCAATACAGTTATCAATCCAAAGAGGATAGCCTTTTATCTAACTTGAAATCGACTGCCGAATTTTTCATTACCGGCCGACCCTTTCGTGTATATCAGGATCATTTGTGTAGATTCTTGAATCCGCACATGGCGACCGAGTCAAAGGAGATCCCGCAACCCGATATATTCGAAGACCATTCGGGGACTACACAGGGGTATTATGTGGAGGAGCTCTCGGTGAGCAACACGAAGTCTGGGATGGTCATGTCGTCTTGGTGGTTTTGCCTTATGAACTTCTGCTTCCCCCCACCTGCTGGTTATCGCCGTATTTCGTACCTCTGCGTAAGTTACCTCTTACCCTGAGCCATTGACATTAGTCCAACAATTTCCAGGGCTGTGGACATCTTTCGTATCTGGATGTCAAAGAGCTGTCTCCTGGTGGAGTCGACAGATTCCGACGGAGGATAGTCAACTGCGCTTCTGTTGCCAGAAATCGGCCCCAGGGTCCAAGGGTTCCTTCCGACCAGCCAAATCCTCCAGCTCAAGCCCATTTACATAGCGCAGTCTCACTTCTTTCTAATGTATCTCCTGCCCCAGAACTGGCAACATCGAGGCTTCCGAACATCCAGGCTATTCACACATTGTCCCAAGATCCGAGTCCGAATCCACCCGAAGATCCTCAATACCTTCTGGTTTGCATCAATGCAAAACACACACCTATTCTTATCCATATTGAAGTGAGTCATCAAGGTAATGATCAACACATGTTTCAGCAAATCCATGCCGCCTACAGCAGGATTCGAAGGGCAAATGAGTGGACAGTCTCATCGCTCGTTCCATCGTGGCTCTGCGACCTGTTCTACGGAATTTCAACGCGGTTGCCTAGGATTTCATCACCACTGAATAGGTTAAAATGTGTTTCGTTGCTTCGAAACGCATTAGGCCAAACAAGTCTTTACAAAATTGCTTCCGCAGATTTTGTTCGAGTAGGTCATACTCTTTGTTTAAGCATGCCCTTCAATCTGAATCTTGTTTGTACTGACGCTACTAAATAGTTTCAATTAATTCCCATCGGCGAGAAAAGCTACCCAGGGTGGTTTCAAAAGGGCCAATTTCCTCCAGAGACTGAGGTAAGGGCTAAAAAATATATATACGAGCCAGTACCTATGGAAGACGTTGACTTCCTCCATATCCCTCTACCCCACCTGCTAGAGCCGGGCCCTCATCTTGACAGGGTTTGGATAATGACTTTTCCTAAAAAGCTCACTGAGCAACTAATCCGTAACCCTGGCGCTGGCGGCCAGCGGGTCATAGGATGGGGTATCCGCATTAATGAGGAGTTAAACTGGCGTTGTATTCTGTTGCTGCTAATTATTATTCTTGTTGTAACAGGCATCGGTGTTATTACTTACGCCTTAATAACGTCAGATGCCTCGTCAGCGTTTGGAATGGGAGCTTACTTGGTCGCCGCTTCAACCACTTTCATTACTTATCAATACTTCGCTTGGAAAGATGAGTTGCAAGATATGTCTTGATAGCATAGACACATCCTCTATATATGTATTTAGAAGCGATCGTTAATTTCAGATTGTGTAGTCAAAACGCCTTATTCCTTTATCACAATCGCTGCAAATTTGATAATTACCATATCGAAACCCCGTCAAGATTTCGTTGGTTGAGAAACACTCAATATTGTGCGCAGTATTTTACACAAATGATGACAGATCCATCATATAATTGACTCAACGCAAAGTGCTGATCAACGTGATTCGCTACTCAGATGTAGACAATATGGACAAACACTTCGCAGATTACTCACTTACTATGGAAGTACCTATTAATGGCAAGGAAGTATTCCAGGTACGCTCTTGTCCTTGAAAGACTCCAGAATATTCTTAGTCCTGCGATTACCTCATGATCTACTTGACGGAATGTCTCTAAACATCATCTGCGATAATCTTAGTTCTGGGTACAGTGGAACGGCATCTTATCTTGCGCCCAGTTCTCGGACCATATTCATTATGTTTGGGAGAAAAGGACACCTTAGGCATATAAGATATGGAGGAACACCCTGGGAGATACCTCAACAACAATGATGAGCAGGAAATTCTTTAATTGGGAAACAAAAAACTCTTAGACAGTAAACGGCTTGATCAATATCCTGAAAGCGTTATTACAATGATGATTCGGAGAAAGATTACTCTGCTACCTGAGACTATCCTTATAATTAACATTGAGGTCATTTCGTCGTGAGTTAGTAAAACACTCCGCTGTCTTTTTACACGATAAAGTTTTGCTTCGCCTACTAGCATCTCGATTTCCCAGTCGGGGCTGCAGTTACTTCAATGCCGAGTCCTAGCTGCGAAGGAATCACCGGAACGGCCAGTAAAGAAGCAGCGTAGCCCAAATCAGTACATACTTGTAAAGTGCACTAAAGACATACAGCCCATAGGAGACTATACGGCTCCGAAAGGCAACAGTAATAACAGGTGCCGAATTCATAAATTCATCTTGGCTCCCTGATGCACTTACAAGCTTGTAGTGACTGATTTCCACTCTCTAAGCCAGCGCGCGTCCATGAGTCGTCTCAGCCGCAGCCTGTCAGACTGTTTGATCTTGCACCACTGAATACAAATCGCTCAGTAAGCAGCTTCCCAGCTCTGCCAATATCACTCCCCTAGCTCCGATGACTCCAAGGCGGCTTCCAATGAATATTCCAACATCGATAAGTTATATCTGAACCTTGTTGATGTTGCTGGTACTGAGAATGATGCTGTTGAGACATTACAGTCGACTCTTCCATCCCTTGTTCACACGTGTACCATTACTTCGTTTGATCGTTCCATATTCTTCTCCTTATAATCTACGTTTGTCTCACATATTATGTAGATGCGTCCAGGCGAGTCGACGAAACAACAATGGGTCAGCTAACATCTTATGATAGGTCAAACATGCCAAAAAGAAGAACCTTTCTTTCTTAGCTTACAATAGTGCTCATATAGTCATTGCCAAACTCGAAAAGATGACATAGGGCATCAAGATCTATTTGGATCAGCTGAGCGATGTCAAGATCGCCAAGGATGGAAATTGTTTTACAACTGGCGGTGGAACCAAGTCCAACAAGGTAACTGGCAAGCTCAGAATGCCGCCAAGAAAACTGGTAAGCCGTAACATAGAAGTTGAAATATACTATAGGTTCTAATCTGAACCAATAGGTACTGGCTGTTGTGAATATGTCGGTTATCTCGGTCCCGCCCTGGGTGTAGGCTATGGCTTCGCAAGGTCGGTGTAGATGCCCTTCTTTGTATCGACAGAGACGGGCTTTAGCTTGTGGAAAATAGCATTGTACTTGGAGTTGACGCTATTAACACCCTCTTGCATGACAGAAATTTTAACTATAAGTCATAGATAGCCAGTCAATCGGACAACATGAACGCTCACAAAGACGAAGACTTACGCCAGTAAGATCCACACGTCAGACACGTTGAACCGGTACGACTAATTGATGAAATAGGCAGGCTGGGTAGCATTGTTGTGGATATACCCGTCGGCAGTCTCGTAGAGCTTCTCAACCTTATCGAACTTGAAGGTCATAATGTCAAAAGGCCCAGTTCTCGTGCTCGATGTCGTAGATCTCGGAGGTGACAGAAGTGACAAGACCAAGGTTATGACCAGCTACCTTAAAAGCCTACCACATGTCAGACTTAGAGTCAATGGTCGCAAGAGCACCGTTGGAGAGGACAGCGTTCATAGACTCAAACTACTCAGCGATGAGACCGTGGTGGTCATGAAGCAAGTGGGCGGGAGTCACCACAACCGATGGACCTTCTCAGCAAAACGGAGCCATGAACCCACAACTCCCCATTTATCTCGACACATTTAACCCCAAGGCTCAGAAGAAGGCATTTGACCTTCTCGCCCAGAATGTCTGCGGCTTCTCTGTGTTCAACAATACCTTGATTACTTGTGGGTGCTCTTAGGAAACTGCCAAGGCCAGACCCAAATCTACTGCGTTCGACTACTGTGAGTAGAGCACCCTAGTTGGATTATTGACTACTCGCCATATTAATACCTGTAACATGTGAAAGGTCTGCCTAATAACAATTTTATGGATGATAATCATCATAATGAGATGGGGTTGTGCGGTTAACTTATATATATTTCGGATATACCACCCTACTAAGCTTGAGAGCCCTCTAGCTTAAAACCAGTAAGGTCTTCGAGAGCTTTTACGACGATCTCCTGTTTATCTTGGTCCGCGGTCAAAGCATGAGGTTGACCCCTCTGTTTCTTGGGGTCAAAGTAGACGCCAGTGAGTGTTGTATCGTAATCACCCTCAGCCAACATGACATAGGTCTCGACACCATCTTCAAGTTTGCCAGGAGCACTCGGATCCGCGAGCTTGGTGGGAACATATCCAGGGTGGACAGAAACGACAGAGGTGTTCTTGAATCGCCTCGCCACGGCGTTAGAAAGAAGAACAACCTGAAACTTGGCGTCGCAGTATCCTGGCCACTCGTCCCAGCCCTGCTCTCCACGCTCCAGCCAGAACATATCTTTGAGATCAGTGACAGCTTCGTGGTGGAGGACGGATGCAATATAAACAAGGCGTTTTGGTTGCTTCAGGAGACAGGTGAGGATGTAAGGCGCGACTACATTGATGAAGACACTCGCTGGCAAGCCAAGGTCTGACTTGCGGAAAGGACCATGGAAAAGTCCGGCATTGAGGATGACGGCGTCAAAGGCGCCGATTGCATTGGCTTCCTCAGCGAGCTTGCGTGTCTCTGCAACAGTTGTGAAGTCGGCAACGAAGACACCGGCAGCTCCAGGGCACTTTGCCTTGACTTCTTCGGCACGAGCTTGGCTTCTTGCATGGAGAAATACCTCATGCTTGCGCTCAATTAGCTGGCGAGCAGATTCTAAGCCGAAGCCATCAGTAGACCCTGTAATGAGAATGCGAGCCATGGTGAAAGGTCTAATATAGAGTGGTGGTATGGAAGAGAGAACTAAGTGTGTTGAACAGAGCGGGAAAAGAGAATAGGATCTTCTTCAACGCGTCCAATATTGCCAGAATTGCGGGTTAAGTCGAATACGTATGAGCGATTTTCTACAGCAAAGCTTCCACTTTCTTGTTGGTTGTCAAACTGGGTCCCATTGTTGGTTGTGTAACGGTCTTGCGCGCAGCCATCGGCCCCGAGAAATCGGCCGAAGATGGAAGATAACGGGCGGGATGGGGCAAATGCGGGCACCTGGTCCACATGAGATAATACTCAAGTGGAGCGGGCAGTTAGCACTAAGGGAATTAAAGTATCGCACTGACATTCTGTCAATCTAGTAGCTGTATCAAGGGTCTATCAATATCCGAGGTGGATCGAGATGTGGTGTATTATCTGAACGCTACCTATCCGCCTCATCTGCCAGCAATGTCGTGGGGGTGGGGTTCAAGTTCTATTCACTACACGTTACTCCGCATATCCCTTGCCATTATTACCTACATGAGGCAGTGGATATCATTTCTTCCACTCTTGGCGATGATGGTATTGCTTTGGAATTTCTATATCGGTCATGAAGTTGGTGATTCTTTCGCTTGATGCCTTGCGATCCGGCGGCTCTTTGTATCTCAATGTACTCTATCATCGTAGCTTCGCAACTGTACTACACGACAGGAAGCCAGATGAATGAGATGTTGAGGAGAGACATTATAACGCAAATACAGTACGAGCAGCTTTATTTAGGCAATAATCAGCAGGCATCAGCATCTACAAGCTTTGTAAAGGATAAACAGATATATGTACACTTTATACTATGCCTAGATATTTACAAATCAAAACGCCAACGCTTGCTATTTTCCTTTACAAACCATCGTGCGGCAAAAGCTCCCTCTTCTGCCCACTCTGCGACTTCTTGTCCGTATTTATCCTTTGTTGTTTCAAGGAACGTTGTGAAATCCATCGCTTGCAGAGAGTTCTGTTCACGTGGATCCTTGGCAAGATCCATCGTTAATCTCCAGTCCACATTCTCAATTACTGGCACCACAAGATGGCGCTCGGGATGCTGCGCGTCACGCACAGTGAGCATGGCACGTCCCGGGTTCGTGACCGTAAACTGCCATTGCGATTTGCCGGGAGTTCTGTTCAACGGACGGATAAGCGACTGGCCTTCGTAGTTGCGGATCAGGTCCTTGGCGACTTGGCGACTAGTCTCATCGAGTGATCCTGTTTCAAGGAGCATGTCGAGAATGGTTGGCAGAATTTGGGTTGAATGCACAGCCTCTTCCACATTGAAAGCGGGTAATTGAGGATGTGATAGAACCAGCGGAACGTGATCAACACCGACGTTGGGGTTGTAGTACGGAGACGCGATGTCGTTCTCTGGCAGCGATACGCCATGATCTCCTTGAAAAATTACCAGCGTTTCGTTGGCAACGCCTTGTTTGTCGAGAATATCAAGAACCTTCTGGATCCATCTGTCGTCATATCCAATTGTGTTGACGTATCCCGACATCATTTCAAGTCCCTTGGCCATAGGCGTATATTTTTCGGTTGGTGGTAGATGGAATCGATGGTGGCTGGTACTTGTGATGTGAGTGAGAAATACGCGGCTGTCTTCCTTGGCAGCTTTTTCAAACGCATCAGTGATGTAGTCCTCCAATGGATCTTCCACAAAGGCAAACTCGTTGACAAGAGGCAAATCAACTACTCCATGCTTCGCTTGTGGGCTTTGAAGATACTCCCGACCAATGATATTCTGTGTTGGGAAACCCATTGCCGCCATTAAATCAAAGTGGTAATCATAGTCGAGTTTGGCTGCTTGGAAGAAATAGGAGTTCCACTTGTTCTTCTGGTCCTTCGACTTAGCCTTCTCTGCTTCGTTCATCGCTTCAAATACTTGTGGCAAACAGGGTTGGTAGAAATGGTGGTTGTACTCGAGATCAAAGTCGGCGACCAAGGGAGATATACCGCAGATTGTACCAGTTAGACTCTTCAGGGTATACGTTCCAGCGGTATGGGCGTTGGTAAAATGAATTCCTCCGCGGCGCTTGGGGTGGTCTCCGTGCTTGAATCCATCATCGTAATCGCCGGTAATGAAGTTTGCTGTCGGTGTCAAGTTGGCAAACTTATCCTGGACTTCTTGTGGTAGTTGTTTGTCAGGGAATGTCTCCGCAAATCGATTCCAAATCAAACCATCCTTCTTGATCGGAAACACATCATTTCTGGTGCTTTCAAGTAGGAACACAATTATATGGCGGACGTCGATATCTTTTAACTTGAGGGACTCTCGGAGGGGCTTATCCAAGTTGGAAACCTTGAGTGGATCGGATTGAGCATCGTAATGTGGCTCTTTCAAATGCCAGTCCTCAAAACCCATAAGTGGCTTATCCTTTGGGAGCCAGCTAAAGGGTGCAGGCTGGACGAGCGCAGTGCGGTTGTCCCAGCTTTGGCGGATCTTTTCTCCATTTCCAAACATCGACGGAAGGCTGTCAAGAAATGGCGATGATGAAGCAAAGTCAATAAAAGGCATGAGTCCTGTGGTCCACGAAAGGAAGATCAGAGAAGGATCTTTAGGCCGGATAAACAAGAGAGTGAACTGCGCTGTCAAAAGAAGAATGACAATAGGATAAGGCAGAATGCGGAGAAAACGTTGCAATCTGGACCTGTGTGCTGGTGATCTACTTCTGAGGCCTCGTGGTGAATATGCTGGGGAGATCAACGGCGACCGGTACTTTCCCTCGGCCTTGCCCTCCGATTCCTGGTCAGAACTTGAGCGGCTATCACTGTGGAGCCATTGTGGCAGGTTATCTCCTTGCGAGACCTCCATGTAGCCAATTTGTCGATGGAGGCAGGGAACCTTGCTCCAGATAAACATGAGAGGGAAGTGAACAAGATCTGCACCCCAACCAAATAGTGTATAGAAGGCAGTCTGAAGCACGGGTATGCTACTTAAACCGGCACAGAGAAACAGGACAGCGAGGAAGACTGTCAAGCCTGACAGGATAATTGCTCGGGCTGTGGGGTCGGCCATGAAGCCAATGTTGCGCCAGTGGATCTCAGAACCCGAAACAATATAGAAAGAGACAGAGGTAACGCCAAGCAAAGCATTGTATGTTATTAGACATGTTGCAAACGCTGTGACGATTGTTCGTAGCTTGCCAGGGGGGGGTACCCAGTGGCTGAGAAGAAGTCTGACTAGGATAAGGAGAAGGACATCTTGAATGAAGAATGAGAAAAAGAAGAGAAGCATACGCTTGGGTGCCACCGAGGATCTGTGGTTATGGATATGAACTCCCTTGGCGGCCACCACAGCTAACAATGTAAAAACAAAAGCAAAGCGTCTGCTCAGGATAACTGAACTTATCCTCCTGAACGAAACCATCTTCAGGGACTCGTTCAAAAAAACAGACAAGAAAAATAAAAAGCGCAAAAATCCCCGTCAAAGTAATAGTGCGCGGCGCAGACAATAAATAGCATAAACAGGTAAACGCCAGTGCTCTGCTAATATCTCCCTATTGAACCTAGCTGCATTACGGACACCGAGCCTGCCTGGGCCTGGGCGAGCCACATGTTTCGAGTAAAGCTTAGTCGCTACCCAGTCACGCGAGCAGAAGCGAAAATTCTCATAGCCTGTCAGATCAGATGCGCCCACTTGTGTGTGGATTGCGATCCAGAACATTTGATTCGGCTGGTCGTATATGATTCAGGAATGCAACCCCGTACCTCTAGTCTGGACACGGCTAGGTCGGGCGAGCCCCTGAGCGAAGGTGGACATGGACAGGATCTGCGCTAGGGCTGACATCCTTCCAAAACGAGGCTTAGCATGGAAATTCCAAACAGATCAATTGTTTATTGGCTCTTTGGCTGCAGGTTGTTGGTTCTGACTCCTGAGTATGTTGGTTTTTATTTCTCATTTATCTGGTAGAATCCAATAGTGCGATCTGACGTTAAATGTCAAACTATACAATCTAACTCCCGACTCGGAGTGGATTCTATCGTAAGCATTTTTTTCTGTAGTGAATTCACGATTTTTGCATTTGTCTCGGTACTTGATTGTCAAAGTCTGCCTTGGCTTCTTGGCAAACATGATCCAATCCTGGCTCTTCTTTCAGCTGCGGCCACTAGAAAGGGGCTGTGTCGTGTGCCGGCTTACCGACCGGCAACTTGGTGCCGTTTTGAGACGTCCTAAGGCTGACACATCTCCAATAAGATTCAAGTCTCGAAATTAGACTGCCAATCGACTCGTGAAGTGAGATTAATCGAATGTCTCCTTTATTAGATTGCGCTGACTACCGTGTGGCGCCGCCTCAGTAAGTTCAGCTAAGGTTGAGTGACTGAACTCAATTATTTGTAGAGATTACAGTCAATGGGCATGAGTGGCATTCGCTGACCGAGCAAACGAATCAAAAGACAACGTATCGTTCTTCTCCCAGTGCTGCGACAGGTTCTAGGCTTGCCTATAATACATGAAATAATGCAAGGCCCCCTGCATTTGATGACAATGCCTTGTGAAGTGGAACTTCAGTCAGACTTGGCGTTGTGGCGTAAAAAGGGACGGAATCCCGTATTCCTTGGTCACGTGACTTAGCTGGAACCCGCGGGTATCTAATCTGTTATCTTATCAATTGACAGCCAGGAGACGACACCGTCCAACGTCGTGATCGCTTACCCGCGGACTGCGAATGCCTCAACCTACCTATTGTCTGATTACGAGTAAATACAAATTACCTTGCCGTCACTTCCGAATGAGCGACTCAGGACTGCAGCTGTATACATGTGCTGTTGGGAACATGGCTGTCATTGTAGGGCCATCAAACGCTGACGACGCATCCTGCTAAATGGCCTCTACTGCCCAGGGAGTACTGACACCAACGGTCGTTTATAACAAGACTAGAATGACAAGGACAACGTGGAAATTCTCGCAACTATGCTTGTACGCGTATTCAAAATTACTTGTATTGTAGTCATGAGCACCATGGAGAGTGTCACTATGTACCTTCGGCGCGTTCAGCTTTCTCCTAGAAGCAAGCCTTGCAGACGCAGCACGTCGTCTGCTTTTCGCAGACAAACAGTCCCTGCCATATGCTTGTAATTCAATTGCTTATCATCAAGGCTTGTACTGTCTGGCCAAAGCATCTGGTATTTATCATAACGTATAAAGAGGGTTCACATCAAGATCGTCAACACTTACTTGAAAGCAAGCAAGAGCAGCATCATATTTCCTTGGGAACAATCCGATCGCGGGAAGCACCTCTTCAAGTTATAGTATTGGGTTATTTAGATATGAACCTCGGCAGATACTGGAACATTCCCTCGTCTTGTATTTTACCGGTTGTTGCAACTCGGTCTGAACTTACTGAAATCTAGTTTGAAATGGATACCCAAGTGTTCGTTCCAGATAAAGTTAGAAGGTGGGATATGTCTCAATCTGGTCTTTCTTAAAGAGTGAACTCCAAGGCATCCAGCCTTTACCAATGCCGCGTGTTGCACACTCATGATTGATAGCGACTGTAGAGCGAGATGTTGCCAGCATCTACAGGGTATTTCAACTACCCTCACATCGGCTCAATTTGAGCCTGCTTATAAGGCAGATTATATGTTATGGGAGATTGATATCTAACAAAAATCTACTACTTGAGTTCTAAAAGCTCTCACGTAGGTCTACTCGTAAAACGGCTGTATATTAATTTCAAAAGGACATGTTACTGAGAGGCATGAGTCTGAGAGAGCGCCAGGTAATCATCTGGCTTGAATGAGAGGAAGTGCCCGAACTTTAAGTGAAAGGGTACAATCAAATTTGCTCTTGACCTTGGAGCAACAATCCTCGGCTATAAAGAATAAATGTGCGAATTGATTGCCAAGTACGTCCTGTGAACATTCATGATGATGATGGAAGACAATGGCCGAATGCCAAGGGTGGGGGCAGTTTGGGGG